>JBBDGP010002252.1:1432500-1462748 GCA_037952835.1 Lithobates septentrionalis
TGGCCCTTGGGGCTGTATTCTTCTCACTAATATGAGACGCTATTCTGCCAACTGACACCAACAATGGGACACCATTCCTCCTACTGACTTCAGTAGTAGGTACTATTTCTGCCAATGATGGGGCACTATTCCTCCCAATGATACCAACTATAGGGGACTATTCCTCCCCATAACACCAAATGTGCTTATGTTTATGCCCACTGATTCCAGGAAAATTTACATTGCTGCTGGCCACAGTCCGGCCCTCCTAAAATCTGAAGGACAATAAAACTGGCCCTTTGTTTAGAAAGTTTGGAGGCCCCTGTCCTATTTCATTGATCTGCCTGCCCATATGAGGTACGATCGGGCAGCCATACTGAGTCAGGAACCTGAGATTACACCTGTGATCTGGTCACAGGTGCAATTCTCTGAGGGCTCCTTTAGAAAAAAAAAATGCATTTTATTTTTACCTGTAAAAAAAAAAAAACGTGCAAGGGGTGTGCTTCTCCCCCTTTTTTTTTTTTTTTTTTTTTTTTTTTTTTTATATATAAAGTGAACTCATCTTTTAAGGGCTCATTTTGCACTAGCTGAAGAGCAATCTATGTTCAGATTACTCTTCAGAGAGGTAACTGCATATGTGCTAAACCTTGGGGTAAGTGAGATGCAGCAATCCCAGGAGACAGTGGGGCCCACAAAGATACTATTTGGTTCCCAACCGGCTCGCGCAGATATACTGAATGGCTCCCCTGGGTGAAATCCGTATGGGTATGTCCTTCCCCTTCCCACCAGAGGGCGTGCCTGCCGCACACGATTGCCCCCGACTATGCGCGATCATGTGCACGAGCGCCATATATATATATATATATATATATATATATATATATATCTATATCTCACACACACGTCAGGGGAGAGGAGTCTTATTGTTTGTTCCTAGGAAGTAGGAACAACGATATGTTCCCCCCCCCCCCCCCCCACTATGTCCTATCCCCATACAGTTAGAACACACATTTAACCCGTTGAGTGGCCCTAGTGTTAACCACTTCACTACCAGTGACATTAGCACAGTAATCGGTGCATTTTTATAACACTGATCACTGTATAAATGTCAAAGGTCCCAAAAATGTGTCGAGTGTCCTATCTGTCCATTGCAATGTAGCAGTACCGCTAAAAATCTCAGACCGCCACGATTACTAATAATAAAAATGCCATAAAAATTTCCAATAGTTTGTAAACCCTATATAGCTTTTGCGCAAACCAATCAATGTATGCTTATTGTATATGCATATTATATTTTTATTTTTTCCAAAAATATGTAGAATATATATTGGCCTAAACTGATGACTTTTTTTTTTTTTTTTTTTTTTTTTCAAAACAATTTTGGGGATATTTATTCTAGCAAAAAGTAAAAATATTGTTTTTTTTTTTTTTTTTTTTTTTTTTTTTTTTTTTTTTTTTTTCAAAATTTGTTTATAGCACAAAACAAACTGCAGAGGTGATCAAATACCACCAAAAGAAAGCTCTATTTGTGGGAAAAAAAGACGCAGAATTCGTTTGGGTTCAGCGTTTCATGACTGCGCAATTGTCAGTTAAAGTGACGCAGTGCCAAATTGTAAAAAATGCTCTGGTCAGGAAGGGGGTAAAATCTTCTGAAGTGGCTATACAGCTGTGACCAAAAGTTTGTGAAAATTAATATTTATGTAATTTTCAAAAGTCTTCTCCCTCAGTGTTAGATCTTTTTGTCAGATGTTACTATGGTATACTGAAGTATAATTACTAACCTTTCATAATAAGTGTCAAAGGCTTTTATTGACCATTGCATTAAGTTTATGCAAAGAGTCAATATTTGCAGTGTTGACCCGTCTTTTTCAAGACCTTTGCAATTTGCCCTGGGCATGTTGTCAATCAACTTCTGGCCACATCCTGACTGATGGCAGCCCATTCTTCAATAATCAATGCTTGGAGTTTGTCAGAATTTTTTTTTTTTTTTTTGTTTTGTTTACTTGCTTCTTGAGGATTGACCAAGTTCTCAATAGGATTAAGATCTGGGGAGTTTCCTGGCCATGGACCCACTTTTGTGGTTTTGTTCCCCAAGCCACTTGGTTATGACTTTTGCCTTATGGGTAAGGTGCTCCATCGTGCTGAAAAAGGCATTTGTTCCTCACCAAACTGTCCTTAGATGGTTGGGAGAAGTTGCTTTTGGTTATTTTTGTACCATTCTTCATGGCTGTGTTCTTAGGAAAAATTGTGAGTGAACCGACTCCCTTGGCTGAGATGAACCCCCACACATGAATGGTCTCGGGATACTTTCCTGTTCGCATGAAGCAGGACTGATGGTAGCGCTCATCTTTTTCTCTCCGGACAAGGGTTTTTCCGGATGCCCCAACAATCGGAAAGGGGAGTCATTAGAGAAAATAACTTTACCCCAGTCCTCAGCAGTCCAATCCCTCTACCTCTTCAGAATATCTGTCGCTGATGTATTTCCTGGAGTGAAATGGCTTCTTTGTTGCTCTTCTTGACACCAGACCATCCTCCAAATTCTTCACCTCACTGTGCTGCAGATGCCCTCACACCTGCCTGCTGCCATTCCTGATCAAGCTCTGCACTGGTGGCGCCCCGATCCCACAGCTGCATCAACTGTAGGAGACGGTCCTGGCACTTGCTGGACTTTCTTGGGTGTCCTGAAGCCTTCTTTCACAAATGCATTGGAAATTTTTTTTTATGGGATTAAGTTCATTTTCATGGCAAAGGGGGACATTGAAGTTCACCTGATCACTCTTCATAAAATTCTGGAGTATTTGCAAATTGCCATCATAAAAACTGAGGCAGCAGACTTTGAAAATGTTTTTGTTCTCAACTTTTGGCCATTGCTGTAGTTTGCAGAGAATAGTGAAACCTTTGCCCCAGTTTTGTAGGAGGGAGGGGGGAGGAATCAAAAGGAAAAAAGATTGTCTTAACGGGTTGGGTATTGCCTAGGCCCCATTTACACTCTCACAAATGGGACCGGTTGTGATTTATGCACAGTTCCCTGTGATCAGCTGCTGGTGGGAAACTCCATTGAAAGCCATGGGAGCCTGACATAACCCACAACTATTCGTTTCTGCTTGGGTGGAGTTAGTCATACGTTTCTGCGGATGATCCGTTATGGACAGACTGTCATCCCTGTACACATGTAAAAACTCAGATTGCAGTTACCAGCTTACATTGATTACATATATCATATTTGATGTATAAAACACCTGTACTCCCAGGTATAGTAACGCGCTACCTTTTTACAGTGGTGCCTATGTAAATGAGCCCTTTTTAAGGGTCTGTAAAACAAGACCATGGGGGGGGTGGGGGTTGGGGTTGGTCTCCACCCTGGTTGTCACCATACCAGATTTCCCCTTGTCTTTTTTTCTGTGGCTACCCCTCCCCTTTCTGTATTTGAGATCATGATTGCCAGGAATGACAGAGATAGTGAATCTTCTCAGTGGGGACACAGACCACAATAAACACCTGACAGAGGTTATAATCGGCTACTTGGAGATCCCGCAGGTCCTTGCAACAATCTACCCGCCACATGCGGCTGCATAGAAAACCTGTGCATCCCGTACGGGTAAAGGGGACCCTTTAAACAGGTGTATGGAATAGCACACCTGTGTGAACAAGGACCAAGGCTGCTTTCACACTGATCTGTTTTTGCTAAAAAAAAAAAAAAAACAGAAAATCGCGCGGCCATGTAATCCTTTGGAACTCTTTATGCTCGGTTCACACTTGTGTGATGCTGGAACCCAGCGAATCCACTTCATGGTCCCGCATCGCACCCGGCTCACATGGAGTGTCAATACAATGTTAATGACGCCCCCATATCAGCTTGCATATCGCATTGCGAACTGACAGTTCGGACATGAATCGGATTGCATGGGTGTGTACACCTATGTGGTACAAAAAAAAAGGGTCCTGTGCGAGTTTGGTCCAAATGCGATATTAGCCATACTATCTATATGGTTGAAATCGCATGTGATGTGCACTGCAAATCACATGTGATCTTGCACCACGCACAAATGTGAACTGGGACTCCTACTGTGATAGGTTGCATGTACGCTGCATTTGGCAAAATCCTGCTTGCTGCATTTTTGGTGTGGTAAAAACACACCTCACCATTGAGATGCATTAAAAATGTGGCAAAAAAAAAAAACAATCGTGTTGCGCCTTTTTATTTATTTTTTCTAGTCCCACGTCCTGTATTAAACTCGTACGATTTCAAACCTGGCATTTAAAGCTGAGTTCCACCCAAAAATGGAACTTCCGCTTTAAGGGAAGGTGACCCCCTGACATGCCACATTTGGCATGTCGTTTTTTTTTTTTTTTTTTTTTTTTGGGGGAGGCGGTACCCTCTTTTCAGAGGCTTCCAGCTCCCACTTCCTACCGGCGCACTGCGGCACCTGAAGGGAGATCGCCCAACCCCCCCCCCCCCCCCCCCCCCGGCAATCATCTAGGACATGCCACAGCTAGGCGCCCTCAGTTACAATGCTGGCGCCACAGAGAGCAAGAGGAAGAAGAGGAGGAGGAGATGAGCGAGGCGTCTTTCGCCTGCATCGCTGGACCCTGGGACAGGTAAGTGTCCGATTATTAAAAGTCAGCAGCTGCAGTATTTGTAGCTACTGATTTTTTTTTTTTTTTTTTTTTTTTTTTTTTATATGCAGAACTCCGCTTTTAAGTCCGATTTCGAGAGCGATTTGACAGACATCTGTGCGGGTTCCTGCATGGATGTTTATTCAAGTCGCCAGAAGTAGCGCAGGAACTACTTTTTGGAATCAGTGCAGCGTCGCACAGATTCGGACGTTGCCGGCGATTTGACATGTCAAATCGCATGTAAAAACAGCACCATGTGAACGTGGGGTTAAATAAACATGGGGAAAGATGCATTTATTGCAGAGATGTACTGCATATTTTATTTTTTGTCACAACATAATTTAATGTGGACATAACTACGGGGTGAAACTTCATAGGCAAGAACTTGAAACTGAATCTGAACCCAGCACACCCGTATTGGGCTCGATTCACCTCTCTGCATGTAGCTTTTGAGCGTTTCTGCAGTGCTTTATGCTGTGCTTTCTGTGTGTGTGTGTTTTTGTGTGTTGGAAAAATTTGTTTGGCAGATTTAAAAACGCAAATCGTGGCAAAAGTGGCGTACATGCTTTTCTGCAGCTTCTCCATTGAAATCTATCGAACCAAAAAAAAGTTTAGCGTTTTAAAAAAAAGTCTCTGACCCTTTCCAAAAAACGCAGAGGCACAAAAATGCATTGATGTGAACATGTTCCATAAGAACCCATGTTAAAAAAAAAAAAAAAATTGTCCTGCATTTCTGCAAAAAGCATTAAAAAAATGCATTAGTGTGAATGGAGCCGTATTAAAGGATTACATGGATGTCTGGGTAATTGGTCAGACCTATAGCCTTGCGCTTGTGTCTTTGAACTCTTTACGAGTCAGTGAGCGCTTTGCCCTCTGATGTGTGGGGTCAGCTGTGAATGGTTAATTGTCTGTGAAATGCCCCAGGATGTCCTCTGCACTTAACTATTTACATCCACTCACTGCCTTTTTTTTATTTTTTTATTTTTCTCTCCCATTTAGGTTTGTGGCTGTTCTTTTTCTACATCCAGTTCCCGCAATGCTAAAGTCTACAGTGATCCAGTAGAAGCGGTGCAGGACATACCGAATGGATCAACTTTACTTGTCGGTGGTAAGTATACATTTTGATTTATCTAGAAGAAAAGTATGTGCAGTGCTATGGTAGCAGATTATTTTCCACTGGTTATACTTCTAGGCATCTTGCACATGGGAGTACAGCTGTCCGGAGATGGGACTGAAGTTCAGCAGGGACCGGCCGAGTTGCGATCCATCTTTGGCCGTTTCCACTTGATAGAAGCTGATCTAGCAATCAATTTCTGTCAAACAGTACTGTTGGCAACCTAATATTCAATCAGGGGCTGCAGCCAATCGGCTGAAGTCCTGACCAGTGTATTCTGACAGCAGAGGTGTCCCCACTGTCATACAATAGCACAGCAAGGAGGATTCCTCAATCTATCCTCTGTCAATATCCTCCTATGGTGCGCTTTCTACGTGTGTTTGTGCATATTCTTTAAAGAATATTTCACTCCAGATCGTTCTGTCAACAAGATTCAGCATATAAACTTTTACAGTGCCTTAAAGTATCCAAAGGGCCAGTTTACTGCCCTTCAAACTTTTTTTTGGGGGGGGGGGGGGGGGGGGGGAAGAGAAAGGGGCCAGACTGTGGCCAGTGGGAGTAGAAGGTGCCCTGGCATCAGTGGAAGTAAACCATGCCCTAGGCTTTGGTGGTCAGTCGGAGTAAAATAATTATATCATGATGTCTGTGGGAGGAATAGTGCCTCATCACTGCTGTCAGTGGGAGAATTAGTTCTCCATTGTTTGTATCAGTGGTAAGAATAGTGGCTCAAGGTCCAGAAAAAAGCAAAGGGCCACAGTTTGGAGACCCCTGTTATAGACCAACACAAAGTGGCACATAATTGTGAAGTGGAAAAAAATTATGATTTTCAAATTTTTTTTTTTTTTACAAATTTGAAAAGTGTGGGGTGCATTTGTATTCAGCCCCTCTGAGTCAGTACTTTGTAGAACCACCTTTCACTGCAATTACATCTGCAAGTCTTTTTAGGGATGTCTCTACCAGCTTTGCACATCTAGAGTGACATTTTTGCCTATTCTTTGCAAAATAGCTCAAGCTCTGTCAAACTGGCTGGAGAGCGTCTGTGAACAGCAATTTTCATGTCTTGTCACAGATTCTCATTTGGTTTTAGGTCTGGACTTTGACTGGGCCATTCTAACACATCAATATGCTTTGATCTCAACCATTCCATTGTAGCTCTGGCTGTATGTTTAGGGTCGTTGTCCTGCTGTAAGGTGAACCTCCACCCCAGTCACAAGTCTTTAATAGACTCTAATGCCGCGTACACACAAGCGCAATTTTCGACCGGACTGGTCAGACGGACCGAGTCCGGCGGACAATTCGACCGTGTGTGGGCTTCATCGGACCTGCAGCAGACTTTTTCGGTCGAAAAACTGACTGACTTTAGATTTAGAACATGCTTCAAATCTTTCAGACGGACTCGAGTCCAAGCGAAAAGTCCGCTCATCTGTATGCTAGACCGATGGACGAAAACCGACGCTAGGGCAGCTACTGGCTATTAACTTCCTTATTTTAGTCCGGTCATACGTCATGTACGAATCCGTCAGACTTTGGTGTGATCGTGTGTAGGAAAGTCCGTCGGAAAGACCGTGTTGTCAAAAAATCTGACCGTGTGTACATGGCATTACAGGTTTTCTTCTAAGATTGCCCTGTATTTGGCTTCATCCATCTTCCCATCAACTCTGACCAGCTTCCCTGGCCCTGCTGAAGAAAAGCATCCCCACAACATGATGCTGTCACCACTGTGTTTCACTGTGGGGATGGTGTGTTCAGGGTGATGTGCAGTGTTATTTTTTCGCCACACATAGCGTTTTTTGCTTTTAGGCCAAAATTCAATTTTGGTCTCATCTGACCAGAGCACCTTCTTCCACATGTTTGCTGTGTCCCCCACATGGCTTCTCGCAAACTGCAAACAGGACTTCTTATGGTTTTCTTTCAACAATGGTTTTCTTCTTGCCACTCTTCCATAAAGGCCAGATTTGTGGAGTGCACCACTAATAGTTGTCCTGTGGACAGATTCTCCCAGCTGAGCTGTGGATCTCTGCAGCTCCTCCAGAGTTACCATGGGCCTCTTGGCTGCTTCTCTGATTAATGCTCTCCTTGCCCGGCCTGTCAGTTTAGGTGGACGGCCATGTCTTGGTAGGTTTGCAGTTGTGCCATACTCTTTACATTTTCGGATGATGGATTGAACAGTGCTCTGTGAGATGTTCAAACCTTGGGATATTTTTTTTTTATAACCTAAACCTGCTTTTAATTTCTCCACAACTTTATCCCAGACCTGTCTGGTGTGTTCCTTGGCCTTCATGATGCTGTTTGTTCACTAAGGTTCTCTGACAAACCTCTGAGGGCTTCAAAGAAAAGCTGTATTTAAATTGCACACAAGTGGACTCTATTTACTAATTGGGTGACTTCTGAAGGCAATTGGTTCCACTAGATTTTAGTTTAAGGGTGTCAGAGTAAAGGGGGTTGAATACAAATGCACACCACACTTTTCACATATTTTATTTGTAAAAAAAAATGTAAAAATCATTTTCCTTCCACTTCACAATTTTGTGCCACTTTTGGTGATGTATAGCATAAAATCCCAATGAAATTTACGTTTTTTGGTTGTAACCTTACAAAAATTTTAAGAGGTATGAATACTTTTTCAAGGCACTGTGTATTTGATCAGGGGCTGCAGCCAATTGACTGCAGTCCTGATCAGTGTAATTTGACAGCAGATGTCTTCCCACTGTCATATAATAGCACAGCAAGTCGGTGTCCTCAATCTACCCTCTGATTGTAAAAATATACAAATCTCCTATGGTGCGTCTTTTATGAATGTTTACGCAAGGTTTTTACAGAACTTTTTACTCCGGATCGTCTGCCAACAGGATCCAGAGTCTAAACTGTAATGTTCGTGTACAAGGAGGCCCTAATGTTTTGCTCTGCTATTTAAGTTAGAAAATCTTTGGCATCCCAGCAAAGCTAACAAGTAATGTAATGTTTAATCTGATGGTTTCGAAAGTGTGTGTTAACAAAATGTTCCATTGTTGCCTCTGCAGCAAGCAAGGAGAACAGCGATCAGCACAGAACTGACAATACCAGGTCACTCTCCAAATCCTCTGAGACTAGGAGTCTGAGGCAGCAGTGTCTTGGATAGCTCACTGTGTATATACAGCTACAGGACTGTAGACAAAGGAGTGCCTGGGCACCCTCACTTAGGAGGAGCTACACTGCTATTTTATCACAGCAAAGGTAGATTTATTTATTTTTCTGGCTGCTGCTTGGGCACAATTTTATCTTTTTAAATGTTCTCCACAATATAAATCTTAACTAAAGCCCACTTTAATTGTTCAGAATTTGGACTGGGGTCCAGTGCATGCCTGTTCACCGGTTCATGTGTGATTCAGGTCTGAATTTTTGCCTGAATTCGCACCTTAAACGGAACCAAACGCGCAGAGGACCCTTCTGCAATCTGCTCCGCGGCCTCCCCGGACCTGTGTGGACTGGCTCCATTGAGAAACGGTCATGCGAATTGGATGCGGGGAGACTGGCATATATGTGAACCAAGCCTTTGTTGTCCAAAGCAGCCAGAAAAATACGAGTGTACAATACTGCTTTGCTCTGTAGCCTTCAGTTCACACTGCTGTGGCCTGCGGTACGACTTTTCCAGGCGACTTTTGAGTACGACTTGAAATCAACTTTCAGGGAATGTCTGGATAATCTTCCTGTAATTTTGGATCCAAATCGCATCAATTTAGATGAGGATCAGACTTGGAGGCGACTTCCATTAAAGTCTATGGGCACAAGTTGGATAGAAGTCGACTTGAAGTAGCACAGGCACCTTTTCTAAAGTCAGAGCGACTTTGCTAGTGCTAATGAAGACTGCTCTTCTTTAACATGGGACTTCACATGTTGCGCAACTTTGGTTCGCACAAGTTGGATCCCAAGTCGTGGCAGTGTGAACTGAGAGCCTAATTTCTCCTGGCGGTAGGGTGGAGCTGAGAATTCGAGCTGAGATCATTATCACTAAAATCCCTTAAGGTCTGATTGTAAAGTCTACTGTAGATCTAACAAACTATGTAGTGTAAGGACCCACCTGTATTGAAACCAATTAAAAAGATTGTTTAGTGGTGTCCCCCTATTACATACTTTGCAGGTCTATTTATCACAGGTACTTGTACAGTGTAGCGCTGCCAATTTACACAATGCTTTACCCATATGTTGCACATTCACATCACTTGCTGCCCTCAAGGATTGCACAATCTAACTCACATTCATACACCTACTAGGGCCAATTTATTTTTATTTTTTTCAAAGAATAGGTGCAGGTACTCCCGCCCCCCCCCCCCCCCCTTTTTGTGTTTTTTTTTTTTTTTTTTTTTTTTATATCAACCCTTGTCTCTACCCCCTACCCACCTCTGAACACTGTCCCTTGGTTCCTCCTCCTACCCACCTCTCAGTGCTGCCCTTTTAGAGAACACAGAACCAAGTAAATTCATTTGTAAAATGGATCCCCCTTCAGCCAGCAACAATGGATCTTCCAGAAGCCAGGGTCAGTAGGCACCTAGATCCCACAGTAGCTAGTATCCATAGACCCTCTGGTACACCCCTGCACCCGTTGGCATTACATGAATTCAGTGTTGCATGCACAGGAGGTGTCGGAACTGCATTCCTACTGTAAGAAAAAGCCCTGCTTTTTGGTAAGTCTAAAAAATCTATAATGTATGGCCAACTTAAGAGATCAGAGGCCAGCATGGTATCAAACTTGGCAACAGCTATGGAAAAACTAATCTGTTTTTGAGGCAGCGGAAAAGTGTGTGGAGGCCATCGCTGCTGACCATTCCTTCTGATCTGAATTCCCTCCATGTCACGCTGATCCAAAAGCTTCAGAGCATTCTAAATTACTGTTCAGAACAAGAATACAGATCCTGGGATCAAAGTGCAATTGATTGCTGGCTTTTTTTTTTTTTTTTTTGTGTTTTCTATGTCCGTCAGTGTGAAAGTCGGACAGTCAGGCAAGTAGCAATTTTCATGAGGTGGTTTATTGATGCAAATCACTGTTTGTTTTGTGTGTGTGTGTGTGTGTGTGTGTGTGGGTTTTTTTTTCTCTCTGGACTCTACTGTAGTTTTGCCTGCAAGTAATTCCTACTAGCAAAATCTGCAAAGGATTTAATCCATGAGACTTCCACGAATAACAAATTATTGGGGACAAGATGTTCTGGAGGTCCAACAGACTGTTGCAGATGTGATCCAGCTTTAAGGATTGTGTGGTCTGGTTGTTGGTGGAAGTCTGATAAAATGAAAAGCTTAAAATGGCAAAGAGCATATAAGCTACAGTAGTTTAGAGGTCACAAGAGAAAATGTTCCAGAGTTTATCAGTTTATTACTGCTAATCTTCCTATATCCTGATAAATACCTTAGCTGATTGTTCCATTTTGATTAAGGGCTTGTTCAGACATATGACCAAGGAATGGTAAGAGCAGGCAGCTAAGCCATGGCCTTCCCTGCTGGCAGAACACGGTGAACACTGTTGGAGGCTATAGCCACTGGCATTGATCATATAGGGGGGGGGGGGGGGAAATCCAACAGGCTGGTTGTACTGAAGTCTGTTGATTTGATTGGATCCATCTTCAGTACCATCAGCCTGCCCATAGGTGGATCAAATGTTGGCTGGTTCATCGATCCATCTATGGCCGGCTATAGACTTGTGTGGGACCTTCCCTTCCCATGTGCAGGCTGAGGATTGTACAAATATTGATGTATACAGTATTTGATGTGGTTTTTTTTTTTTTTTTTTTTTTTTTTATAGGTTTTGGTCTTTGTGGAATTCCAGAGAACCTCATAGGTGGGCTGCTGAAGACCGGTGTTAAAGGAATCACAGCTGTGAGCAATAATGCAGGGTATGTACTTATTTATTACAGGTATCCATATAGCATCAACATTTTATGTAGCGCTGTACCTATTGTATATTTGCATCTATCCCTGCTCTAAAGGAGCATCTAAGGTCACAAGCATTCCTACACATACAGGAGACAGTTAACCTACCGGTATGACCCCTTTCACACTGGCACCACTCTGCGTCAGCTGTAAAGCGCCGCTAGTTTTAGCAGCGCTTTACCGTCATTTTAACTGCACTTTTCGGCCACTAGCGGGGTACTTTTAACCCCTGCTAGCGGCCGAAGAAAGGGTTAAATGTGCGCCGCTGCTGAAGTGCTTTGGCAGCACCGCCCATTCATTTCAATGGGCAGGGGCAGTGGAGGAGTGGTGTATTCACCGCTCTTAAACTACTCCTAAGATGCTGCTTGCAGGACTTTTTCTAACATCCTGCAAGCGCACCGCTCCAGTGTGAAAGCACTCGGGCGCTCACACTGGGGCTGCAGGGTAAGTGTTTTCAGGCGCTATTTTTTTTAGCCCTTTAGCACCTGGAAAAATGCCTTCAGTGTGAAAGCGGTGGTCTTTGGAGTGTGAAAGGAAACTTGCAAACAGAGGGAGGACATGCGGATAGTTCCGCCACCAGGATTTGAACTGAGAAACCCAGTGCTGCAAGGCACAAATGCTAACCACTAAGCTACTGTGCTGTGTGCGCCTCTATTTTTATTTTTCAGCCAGCACACAAAACCATAACTATTTATTTTATTGATTTTTAATATTTATTTTTCCCTGTGTTCGGTTTGGAAAGGCTCACTGTGACAATTGCCAGACAGTATGGTTTTAGAAATGTTTCCTAATCTATGTCCAAGGAATTTCCTTTTTAAGTCTGGTTATTGACGGTTTTGTAATCAATGGTTGGCTGATTCTTTTTCCTTTAGGCATTTAGATGTAATGCTAAATACAGAGTTAAACATTTTGTATATGAACTGTCCTACCTGCCTAATTCTGCACAACCATGTCTGTGGTTCACACATCCTGCTAGGGAGGTGTCGCCACTGTAGGCCCTTTCACACGGGGCGAGCTCAATTTTAGATCAGCAGGGGATCGGTCTGGTGGGCGGATGACGTGTCCGCTCAGTTTCTGCAGAGCGTACACGGACAGGGTCTGCTTTGCTGTATGGGCAGCTCACAGTAAATGGGGTCTGCTGTCCATTTACTCCCAACTATACCTCTGATCTGCTTAGATGGAGGGGGCCAATCACCTTCTAAATTTGAGGTAGGCAAGTGTAAACAGACGTCCATTTACACCCACTGGTTCATAGGGGTGAATGGAGGGTCCAATCACGTCCCCCTGAAAAAACTGACAGGCATGCCTGATCGTGCGTCATTCATTTACAGCGGTCTGTGAATGAGAGAACAAGACCCGTCTTCTACGGCAGTAGACAGCTTGTAGCTCTCGATAAACTGTGAGCATTGATGAGTGTCTTTGTAGTTCATTCAAGCACACAAACACACAAGCCCTGCAGCTTTCAAACTGAAAGCCCGTACAGAAGTACAAGCTGAAAACTGTAGGACGTGTCTGCTGGAGCCTGACGTTGCACTGTGATCCGCTGTTGTAAGTATTGGTACCAAAATGCCTGATCTACCAGAAACCCTGTGAGCTCTGAACTTCCTGTTTGATCTGATAACAAGATACCTCTGCTGTGCTGAAATTCCAAGTAGTGTCATTAGGATGATAAATTGTGCCCAATCATTGGTATTGGTTGGCAGAATTGCACCCCATTGTTGGTGCTAGTGGAAGGACTAGTGCCCTACTGTTGGTGTCAGTGTGAGGAGCCATGGCGAGAGGGTCTAGAAAAAGGCAAGCAGAGGATCGGAGTTTGAAGGTTTCTGTGCTAGGCAAAGAATATTGGCCACACCATATAAAATATCCTTGCAGGAAAATTTTGTTCAAAGTGATTGTGAACAATCACCTTTTTAGAATAAAATCCATTCAGTTTAAAATAGAAATTAAAGGCAAAATATGTGTGTATAGATATAAAAACACACTATAAATGCCCCCTCCCAGGGGTATTGCCTCTGTTCTCAGCTGCATGAGAACTGGAGGGAGGAGAAGGGACAATACACTGATCTTCCCAGTGAATGGCTGTGCAGGGGAGACATGTCAGGACAAGTCTGATCATTAGAGAAGAGCAGGGTTAGAACCAACCACAATGAAATAAACACTTTAAAGCTCCCAAAGCCATAGTTATTAGGAGTCAATGCTTCCCCCATAGCAGTCTACTGGAAATCATTGGTTCGTCAGAAGTAGGAAGAAAGTATGGGGTGGGGGATTATAGAGGTGCCAACAAATTTAATAATGGAAACAGTAAACCATAAATTTCATGTTTTAAATACTATCATGATTAAAATTGGATCAAAGATAAAACTGTTCTGTTTCTTTGCACATCTCTGTGATGGTGGTCACACAAAAAGGGGTTCCAATTAATCAGTTGTTACAAGATGGTGTGTTTTCTCAACATGTTTCGCCAGCATTGGCTTCTTCAGGGGATTTTAAGCCACCAAAAAGGTATATGGAGCCCTGGGGGATCACCACTGGAATGACACCACTGGGGGGGGGGCACCATGCAGCCACAGAGGACGCATAATGACCAAGTTGAAGATAAGTGTGCAAAATGTATACAAGAGGGCGCCTGCAGATAATTTAGCTTGTATCCAGAAGAAAATGGATAGGTTTTGCTCACAAGCACAGAAAAATCGTTCCCAAGTCGCCCTCAGTCTCTGGCTTTTTATGGGATGAGGTGCCGGATGTAACTTGGTCCTGTGGTGTAATCCTACTCTCGTTAAGTTCAGGGTGACCTCCCCAGTTCACTCAGTGAGTGTATGTGGCCCCTTTCACACTGCTGCGATTTGAAAGTCGTGCTTTTTTCTTTTTCTTTTTTTTTTTTTTTCTCTCTCTCTCTCTTTCACAAGTGTGTAAGGGGCCTCAAATAGATGCACAATTTTTTTTATTTTTTAACAAAAGCACTTAGACTGTCAATGTTCCAGTTTTATTTTGTCAACATCGTTACTGTGATGGGTTATATGTAGTTGGTGAACTCACAATTTTTGGATATTTTATTTTAAACCAGGGTCCCTTTTTTGAATGATGTCAGTTTGAGCTAATGAGCCGTGTAGACCTTTTTTCTGGTTTTACATAAAGTAGCTGACCTAGAACATGTTTTTATTAATAATTTACCACTTGTTCTGTACATTAAGTCTTAATGAAGTAACTCAGGCAGCTAAAATGAGATAAGATAGGAGGTAAGCGTGAAGGATAGGGCAATAGTTGATAATGAGCTGTTTAAAGAAAGTGGAACGTCCTCCATAAATGGTGCTAGCATTAATTTTTATAGTGTATGTAAACTCTATAGTCCAACACAAAGTGGCACATGCTTGATAAGTGAGTGAGAGGAAAATAATAACCTTCGCCCCAGTCTCAAGTCTTTTTCAGACTCTATCAGGTTTTCTTGTAAGATTGCCCTGTATTTGGCTCCATCCATCTTCCCATCAACTCTGACCAGCTTCCCTGTCCCTGCTGAAGAAAAGAATCCCCACAACATGATGCTGCCACCACCATGTTTCAGGGTGATGTGCAGTGTACATTTTCCAGCACACATAGCGTTTTTTGCTTTTAGGCCAAAAAGTTCAATTTTGGTCTCGTCTGACCAGAGCTCCTTCTTCCACATGTTTGCTGTGTCCCCCACATAGCTTCTTGCAAATAGGACTTCTTACAGCTTTCTTTCAAAGATGGCTTTCTTCTTGCCACTCTTCCATAAAGGGCAGATTTGTGGAGTGCACGACTAATGCAGCGTACACACGGTCGGACTTTCCGGCATACTTGGTCCGGCGGACCAGAGTGTGCCGGACAATCCGCCCGTGTGTGGGCGGCGGCGGACTTTTCCGGCGGACTTCTTCCCAAAAGCCCGCCGGACCTAGATTTGAAACGTTTCAAATCTTTCCGTCGGACTCAGTTTCGGGCGGAAAGTCCGCTCGTGTGTGTGCTGGTCTGACGGAAAGCCCGCTCGTGTGTAGGCTGGTCCGACAGACCAAATACGACACGAGGGCAGGGTATTGCATCTCGCGCTCGCTGCAATAGGAAAAACAAATCTTCCTATTGCGGCGAGCGCGGGGCATACCAAGCCCTTAGGTCTGGTATGGATTATAAAGGGGAACCCCTACGCCGAAAAAAACGGCGTGGGGCCCCCCTAAAATCCATACCAGACCCCGATCCGAGCACGCAGCCTGGCCGGTCAGGAAAAGTGGTGCGGACGAGCGAGCGCCCCCCCCTCCTGAACCGTACCAGGCCGCATGCCCTCAACATGGGGGGTGGGTGCTTTGGGCTTTTAATAAGGGGGCCCCCAGATCCCGGCCCCCCACCCTATGTACCCACCCAGCATGCCCAGGGACTGTGACATCATATGGGGGCGGGGGTCTCCGCCTATATAAGTCACAACGCAGCCCTCAGAGACCAGTCCAGCCGGAGAGAGCGTCGTGTCAACATCTGGGGGAAGAGAAGAGAAGACAAAAGCCCAGAAGTCCGGACCTCCGCTGGCAATAGAGCTACATGAAGACAGCGGAGGGGGCGGCCGAAGACCTGGGACACCGGGAGAAGAGGCCGGAGAGCGGAGAAGAACCAACCGGACGCCGGGAGAAGATGAAGCGGAGGGACCCCCGAAGCCGGAAGAAGACCCCCGAAGCCGGAGGAAGATCCCCCCCGGAGCTGTTTAATAAAATATTTTAAAAACCTGTGTAGTGTGTTTTATTACTTACACTTTTTTCCTAGGTAAATGGGTAGGGGTGTACCATGTACCCCATACTCATTTACATAGGGTGGGGGGCCAGGATCTGGGGGCCCCCTTATTAAAGGGGGCTCCCAGATTCCGATAAGCCCCCGCCCGCAGACCCCGACAACCAACGGCCAGGGTTGTCGGGAAGAGGCCCTTGTCCTCATCAACATGGGGACAAGGTGCTTTGGGGGGGGGGGCGCAGGGCGCCCCCCCTCCCCCAAAGCACCCACCCCCCATGTTGAGGGCATGCGGCCTGGTACGGTTCAGGAGGGGGGGGGGGCGCTCGCTCGTCCCCACCCCCTTTCCTGACCGGCCAGGCTGCGTGCTCGGATCGGGGTCTGGTATGGATTTTAGGGGGGGCCCCACGCCGTTTTTTCGGCGTAGGGGTTCCCCTTTATAATCCATACCAGACCTAAGGGCCTAGTATGCCCCGCGACGGGGCTCGCAAGGTGTCAATCTCGCCGATAAAAGCGGCAAGATTGACATCCTTTTCTAGTCCCGTCGCACCTGAGTCACGTTCAAAATGAACGGACTTGTCCGTGTGTGGGCAAGTCCGTTCATTCTGAAAGTCCGCCGGAACTCCGGCGAAAGTCCGTCGGAAAGACGGGCGGACTTAGCCCGCCGGAAAGTCCCGGCGTGTGGGCAAGTCCGTCCGTTTTTTAAAGTCCGGCGCACCTGGCGGACAAAGTCCGTCGGAAAGTGTGCCGGACCAAGTAGGATAGAAAGTCCGACCGTGTGTACGCGGCATAATAGTTGTCCTGTGGACAGTTTCTCCCACCTGATCTCTGCAGCTCCTCCAGAGTTACCATGGACCTTTCTGCTGCTTCTTTTGATTATTGTTCTCCTTGCCCGGCCTGTCAGTTTAGGTGGACGGCCATGTCTTGGTAGGTTTAGTTGTGCCATACTCCTTTCTATTTTCGGATGATGGATTGGACAGTGCTCTGTGAGATGTTCAAAGCTTGGGATTTTTTTTTTTTTTACCTAACCCTGCTTTAAACTTCTCCACAACTTTTATACCTGACCTGTCTGGTGTGTTCCTTGTCCTTCTTCTTTTTTATGATGCTGTTTGTTCACGAAGGTTCTCTAACAAACCTGAGGACTTCACAGAACGGCTCTATTACTAATTGGGTGACTTAAGGCAATTGGTTCCACTAGATTTTTAGTTAGGGGTAGCAGAGTAAAAGGGGGCTGAACACAAATGCACGTCACACTTTTCAGATATTTGTATAAAAAAAATTAAACTTCTTTTCCTTTCACAATTATGTGCCACTTTTGTGTTAGTCTATCACATACAATCCCAATTAAATACGTTTACTTTTTTGGTGACTACTTTTTCAAGGCACTGTATCTGTTTGACAAGTACTGTTCAGCCAGAAGTCCTGTGAGCAATAACAGCCCAGAGAGCACTGGAAGTTATCGGAAAACAAGCTGGGAACAATGCTATCTCTGTAGACTTTAAAACATTTTCCCAGTTAGAGAAGAGGAGGTGATATGTTTTGGTTGTGATGACTTTATATCACAAAGAAAAGGGAGTTAAAGGATGACTGCTGGGCACATAATAATACGGTCACATAAAAACAATGTATATTACAAAAAGCTCACTTAAAAACATCACAATTGAAAATAAAACGCATGATAAAAACTGCAGATTATCTTGTAATTGGTCGTGTGCATGTTTTTTTTGGATAATTCATTTCTTCAGGACTATGACTATCTTGGGACAGGCGCATATATCTATCTATCCAATCAGATGATGATATGCAAGATGGCCTGGCTACTTCATCCCAGGGCATGGCGACTTATCAGGAGAGAAAGGGGGAATAAAATCTAAAACAAACCGGAACAAACAGCAAGTTACTTCTAAAATGGTGCTGATGGAGAGAATATTCCAATCCTTAATGCACCTCAAAAAGGACTTTAATGTTTGTTTAAGGCAGTTGGCCCATTATCAGTACTCTTAAAGAAGAAGTCCAGCCTGAGCTTTTTAGGCTGGGCTTCTCCTAAGGGTCACAGGTGTGCAATTTTTTTTGCACTCCTCCTGTGACCCGGGGGGGGGGGGGGGGAAGGGAGGGTGTGGGAGGTCAAACGGTGGTATAGGAACTGAAAAGTATCCAAAAATCACTCCTAATAAAGTGCAAGCGTGCTATCAAATTCAAAGAAGTCCTTATTGTGTAATAAACATTTTGTCAAATTCGTTTAAATCCTTATTAGTGTAATGTCTTGGTGTATATCTTGTGCGATATCTTAGTGCATGTGATGTTGTGATTATAATCCTTCGGTTGTTTTGAGAATCCTTGCTCTAAAAGGTGCAGCCACTCACCGGATCACTTCACCCCTGCAGGGGTATCGGGCAGTAACAGTTTTGCGCCACTGTACGGCAATCTCTGGCAAATTCAGGATCGTGGTGTATCATGTGAAAAGAGAGGAGTGCCCATAGTGTAAAATCGTTTTGTAAAAAGGTTTATTTAAACGGAGAGGTACTCACAATTTCACAGTATGAATCAAGCAAAGTAGAAAACAGTCACGGTTAACCTTCAGCTGTTGTAGGTAAGTAATGTTGGGAAGCACAGATTAGGCCACGCCCTACACGTTTCGTCGTCAGGACGTCTACGGGAGCGTGACCTGTGCTGTGTCTTCCCACCCTTAAATAGCGTGCGGTGTCCCCTTGTTGTTTTTTCGATTGGCATCCATTTTGCCTGTGATTCCGCGGACCGGAATATATGTCCATACTATATCATCATCCATTTGAACCAATTTTTCTGCAAAACCAGCACTGCAGGCTATAGCCTGCAGTGCTGATCAGTGTGTTTTGATTGCGGGGAGGTCTCCCCACTGTTAGAATACAATGAATCGACAGGAAGAATTCCCTCATCCACCTCAAATGTGTGAATGGAAATCTGGTCATGGTTTTGGGGGGGGGGGGGGGGTTTAGGTGGTGTGTGTTTTTTTGTTTTTATTTATTTTTTTTACCTGACTCCTCCTATGGGCTGCTTAACTAATTCCAGTCTTAGTAAACTAATTTGTTTGCTATGGCTTATTATGATCCTACTTGCACTTATTAAAGCAGACCTAATTACTCCTGATGTAAGCGGTTTTACAGTCCACTCCTGTCTTGTGTCCTAATTGGATGATTGCTATCACTAATATGGGCTGCAGATGGGTGGATGCATGCAGGAATTTATACAGACAGTGCTCTAATACAAGGGGTCTCCAAACTTTCTAAATAAAGGGCCAGTTTACTATCCTTCAGATTTTAGGGGGGGGCCGGACTGGTCATTGGGAGTAAAAAAAAGGTCCTGAAGTCAGTGGGACAAAATAATGGGAGTAATTGTGCACCTTCATTTGTGTCAGTGGGAGAAATTATGCCCCATTGTTGGTATCGGTGGGTAAAAGCAAGCTAAGGGCCACATCTGGCCCCTGGGCTGCTGTTTGAAGGCCACTGATCTAGACCAGAAAATACACAGGAGACCTTTCCAGCGGTCATGTTTAGGTCTGGGTTTTTCATGCACCATATCCTCTAATTAGCCAGCTGTTGGTTTTTTCATAGTTAATCATGAGACTGCACGATAGAGGAACGTTGATGCATTCTTAGTAAATGTGCATGTATACATACGTGTGTTTGAATGTATATACTATAGCAGGTATACAGGATTGTTGATTATGTATACATGTCACTTAAGTTTCTCACATGGAGAGTGGCTCCAAGGTTCATTGCTAATTTGGGATCAAACAAACGTTTTTATTTTCGCAGGTCCTAATTGGCCCTGTCCTGGGCCCTGAATCCCAAAGACTTTGTAGTTCTTTGGGTGGAAAAGTTCTCCATCCCTAGGTCCACATCCTACCTGGTAGCTAGAATACATTTAGTCTCTGCTATCTGCAGGCTATGTGAACTGACTGATGCTTAGGGCCCTCTCTCTCTTTGCTGTTGGAGCTTGCTGCTGGGTGAAAAGCCTGATTGAACGCTGAAAAGGTACAAGAGCTGCCTGTTTATTGTAAATTCATGGGGGGGCGGCACCCTGTTCATCAGGAACGGACAATAGTTTAGTTAGTGACTTGAATGAGCATATGTTTTGATTGTATCCTATGGTCTTTCTGTAGAAAGCCCTGCTGCTTTGAAACGGTAAGAGTGCAGGACAAACCTACATTAACTGTCCTCGGTGTCCCTGTCTCATGTCTATGTAGCACCCTCTGTTAGGTAAATTTTTTTTTTTTTTTTTTTTTTTTTGGGCTCTTGTGTAATCGGTGGAGCAGTTGCTGATTGTTTTGGACTGCTCTGGGTCTCAGGCTGCAGGCATGACTGCTTCTCCCTGCCTACTGGAAGATGCCAGAACATACTATAGGAGTGGAGCACATTAAATGAGTAGCCTAAATATTTATGGATCTTGGCCAATCCTTTGGCAGGTGTGCCCAATAGGTGGCTACAGAGCACATAGATAGTCTACGGTCTGTACCAGTTTGGTTCTTGTCCAGGAGAAGTTCCCATCCTGAAGGGCTGCTGCCCTTCTGGGCAGCCCAGCTGACATTCTACCTGTGTTCATCGGTGTCTTGGCTTTTGCTAAGCTGGAGTGCCTGCTTGCTGAGAATCCCTGCAGCTAAAAGATGTCACTGAGGATCTGGTCTGGAGGGTTCACGGGAGAAGTGTCTGGCTGATATTGGAAAGACATCTGTGGATATTGAGTACAGGCCTGAGTGCAGGATCTTGGTGACTGTTACAGCTGCTATCCCTAGTGCAGCCAGACTAGTGCTTGCCTGGCCAGGGACTTTGCTGATTATGTCCCCAGTGCTGTCCATTATTGGGCGTTGCCTAGAAAGACTGTCCCACGAATTAGTGATGGAGGATAGTGTGCTCCGGTAGCTGTTCATTGAGTATCCCATGGCTCCTTATGCCCTACCAAAAGCTATTCAGCAATACATTTTGAAAAAGGCAACCTCTTGATCAGGAGTGCCCAAACTTTTGAAGCACGAGGGTAACTATAGTGACCTGGTAAGCGGTCGCAGAGAACAGTGAACAGAGCGAGCAGATGACAGGCTGTGTCCACTCTGCATATGCAGAGCAAACACGGAAACAGCCCCGAACCACCCAGGCAGAAGGGAACGGAGCCCCTAGTGCTTTTGTTGCACTAGCCACCTTCAGACCACAGCTTTCCTTCTGCAGTAATTTTCCCCACTGCTAGATGTCCTCAGTCTGTTGGCCACCATCATGACTGCTAGTGCACTCCATTTACAGGTACAAGATATGTGTACACTGTGTCGCTCTAGCTGACAATCGCGCTGTTGTGCGACTTTGCACCCAAACAAAATAGACGACTTTTTTTTTTTTTTTTGCCCACAAATAGATCTTTCTTTCGGTGGTATTTGATCACCTCTGTGTTTATAATGCAAAAAAAAAGTGTGACAATTTTGAAAAACGCATTATTTTTTTACTTTTTGCTATAATAAATATCCCCCAAAAAAATTTATTTTTTTTCGGGACTGCGACATGGCGGACACATCAGACATTTTTGACACTATTTTGGGACCATTGTAATTTTTATACAGCAATCGCTGCTATAAAAACACACTGATTGCTGTGTAAATGACACTGGCAGGGAACGGGTTAACCACTAGGGGGCGTTGAAGGGGTTAAGTGTCCTAGGGAGTGATTCTAACTGGGGGGATGGGCTTCAAGTCCCATGACAGCGATCACTTCTCCCGATGACAAGGAGCGGTGATCTCTGTCATGACGCAAGGCAGAACGGGGAAATGCCTTGTTTACATGGGTACTTTCCCGTTCTGAGGCTCCGTGACACGATTGGCGGGAGACCGGCGGACGTCAAGTCTTGCGGGCACATTTGCCATGTACGGGGTGGGCGCGCACCTCTGGCCTGCTATCCCTGGCTCTTAAAGGGGACGTACAGGTACGCCCATTTGCCCACCGCTGCCATTGTGCCGACGTATAACTGCGTGCAGCGGTCGGCAAGTGGTTAAAGGATGTGCTACTGAGGGCTTGTAAGATTCCACCTCATACCTTGTGAGGTCTAGTGGAGTCTATGCCTCAAGGGGTCAGTGATGTTATGACAGCAAAAGGGGACCTACTCAGTATTAGGTGGGTGGTCATAAGGTTATGGCTGATCGGTGTACAGTATTTGGAGTGATTTTTCTTCATTTGCTTTAAAGTGCAGCATTTTATTTCGGACAGCCCAGATTTATTTAGGAAGAGCTGCATTGACAAAGTGTATAAACTATACTAGGAGCTAGGTAGCATGAGCTGAGCAGACTGTCAAAGTGTCAGACAATTGAATAAGACTTTACCCTTGATGGTACAGTAGGTGGTTTGATCCTAGCAGCATTCCAGTAGCTGACATCTAGTCCTAGGAGCATTCATTTAAATGCCTGTATAATCATTAACCTGTCATACAGGTCTTCCAATTCTGCTATTGACAGCTCATTTGGATGATAAAATAAAACTGATCTCTAATGCAAATGTTTACCTTGCAGACTAATCACCCTTACTTGTGGCCAGTACTAGATACCCACAGACTGCGAGCCTTTCACTTTTCGCTTAAAGCATATTTCCACTTTTGCAGTCAATTTTGAGAAAATCCTGCAATATGTCTGCATTGCCATTTACACATATCTAAAATGTATCCCCCCCCCCCCCCTTTTTTTTTTTTTTTTTTTTTAAAGTTAGATCTGGCTGACTGCAAGACTTTTTGAAGAATGTCAGAGTGAACTGGTCCCAAGTCTGTCCTCCATTAGCACACAATGCAAGAAGCCCAGCCTCTACATCTTTAACTTTGTTAGGACAGTCAAGGAAGATCTGCCTACATAGTATAGACTGGGTTAATTATGCCAAACACAGCTGCCAAGCCCTCTTATATCTACCTAGGATTTTTTATTTTTTTCTTGCTGCAGGGTCTTGAAAAGGGCAGCTAAAAAGTTATGCTATGTAAATGAGAACATTATAACACATTTTAAATGGTATAGAAGCTAACAGGTGTCATGGGAACAAGGACAACCATCCTAAACAAAACTATTACAATAGAGGAAAAAAAAACTTTTTTTTTTTTTTATTTTTTTTTTTTTTTTGGTGCTAAACATTTTTATAAAACTATTATGTATACGATAAAATGACAATTTTATTGTGGTGTGTGTTTTTTTTTTTTTTTTTTTTTTTTTTTTTAAAACCACACCATCAATGTATAATTTTAAAACAATCAGACAATCCGTGTGACTTTGACATGGCAGCAGTGAATTAGCTCTACATGTTTCACCAAAGTATGGCTTCTTCAGGAGTCATAAATACTGCAATAAATGTCATAGGGTGCTCAGAGGAATCCAAAAACTTGAGAAGCTTGTGCATGAAGTAGATCAGTCCAGGGAGGTATGAGGAGATTTATTTTACTAAAGTCAAATATACTGTGGGCTTCAAGTGCATTTGCTCTAGAGGGGAAACTCTGCTGACTTCCATCCACTTATACAAGCAAAAATGCTGTTTATTTTCCTTGCGTGCAATTGGGTATTCTTTGCAAAGTGAAGCTTTACCTCATTTACTAAGCTCTAGAGCAGTGGTTATCAACCCCTCTAGTGCTGTGACCCCTTGATAAAATTTCCCAAGTTGTGGAGACCCCCAGCCGTAAAATTGTTTTTATAGCGTGGGTTGTCAGCACCCAAGGCAAGACAAGTAATTTGCGCCCCTAACCCACAGACATTTAGCACTCCGAGTCCCTTCCACTTGTACAGTATTAAAACCCTTATGGTACATTTTAGGATGTACCACTCTTTCTCTTTTTTTTTTTTTTCTCCTCCTTTCTTTCCCTTTTATCTCTCTCCATCCTAATTTCTTGTCCCCCCCCCCCCCCCCATCCCTCTTTCTAGCCGTCTTTCTTGTTTCTCTTATTCTGTCTATCTTTTTTTCTTTATTTCTCCCCCTCCTTTTCCTCTCCCTTCCATGTATTCTCTATTTTTATTCCTTCTCTTACTTCTTGGGGGGGGGGGGGGGGGAAATGGGATAAGTGGCAGTGTTGGCAGGGAGTTCTGATTAGCCAACTAAGGTGATCTTGATCAAGGTCATCTGCTGATCTGAGAACTGTAGTGGTGACCTTTTTTAATGGCAACTATAATCCCAGGTAGTGTTACTCAATGTGTCTCCGACTTTGTGGTGTCTCGTAGCAGTGACACCTATGCCAAAATCAGGAGATGGGGTCTCCTCCAGCCCCTCCCACTTAACATTCCTCACCAGTCAGCTGACCTCTAGTCTCTGCCCCCCAGTCATGCTGTGAACTGAATGGGTGGCTGCAAAGAAACTGAGTGGGCAGCTGCGGGCTCCAGGGACAGCCCTGCTGGGCAGCCGCAAAAAGGCTGGGAGAGCGGTGTGGGCTTCAGGAACAGCCAAGGATTTGGTGACCCCTGGCAAATCATCATTTGACTCCCGAGGGTGTCCCGACCTCCAGGTTGAGAACCACTGCTCTACAGCAAGTGCACTTGCAGTGCACAGTATATTTTCCTTTAGTAACCCAACCCCAAAGTCCCCTGCATTTTAAGATCATGCAGTCATGGAATTATTAATCGATTTATCACTTGGGTAAAGACCACTCCACTAGGAATGCATCTGGAGTCTTCAGAGTGTAGCAAGGGGGGAGAGTGGAGAAAAGTACTCCGCTTCCCCCTTCCGTCAAAGCACCAATCGATAATGCTGCAATATAAATTGTCCAAGAGCTATCCTCCTTTCTGTTTGAGCACCATCCCCTGATTGTGCTTTGACGGAAGGGGAAGAATTTGAGTTCTTTTCTCCACTCTCTCTCCCCTTGCTACACTTTGAAAACACATTCCTAGTGGAGTGGTCTTTACCCATGTGATAAATTGATCAATAAATTCCAAAATTGTATGGCCTTTTTAAAGTCTAAAAGGTCCTATTAAAGGTGTAAACGCAGGGAGCCTTGTCACTCCTATGGCCTCTATCTCCTTGGGCTGATCTCCTTGATGCACAATCTTCTCAAGTGGTGTGTGTCCTTCCCCTTTTTTTTTTTTTTTTTTTTTTTGTGAACGGTAACTTTGGCATCAAGTATGAATGCACTTTTAATATCTTTCTGAGCCTCTGGACTCTCCTCCTTCAGTCCCAGCCAGACACCAAGTGGGTTGCTGAGAAATTCTGCTCTGATTTTGTTGCCCTTTTAAGATTAGCAGTGCCAGCAATATCTCCTATTCTGTCCCCTCTATAGCAGCTAACCAGGCTGTTGCTGTATGTACATGCCTCCAAATGCCAACCCTTTGTTTCATGGGCAGTTTTATTTAATCCACTGGCTCGCATAGCTATACTGGTGACTGTAAATTGATCATAGATGTTAGGGGCAAGTTGTGTAGGTACATTGTCTACTTCTATCCAACCGTCATTCTTGAGCATAACAGGAACTTGTATGGTTGACTCTGACTCTACTAACCAGCAACTCAGTCATGCTGGGGGGGGGTGCATGATTCTTCCAGTTTAGCCTGGGTGGAGAGAACAAAAGCGATTGTGTGTGTTTTTGTTTCCAGCACTTTAATAAACTTTCTCTCGTGCTGGTTGGTTTCTACATTTCTCTATGAATATAAAAATTGCCACCCAATCTGGGTGTTTTTGGCCCCATTTTTGAAATGATTTATGTGGACAGAGCAGTTTGGAAATGCCAGACAGGTTATGACTCCCATAATTGTTCAATGGACTTTGTTAAGATAGATTTGATCTGACTGCCAATAAGGTCTTTAATTAATAGTCATGTCCTTTTTTTTTTAACTTTCTCCATTCCTCCAAGCGAAGACCTTCTTCGCTTATTACAGATTCTTCCTCCTGCTCTGGTGTTAATCCATGAGTGTCCTCACTATCGGTCTCTACTGCACCTTTTTATTTGGGCTTTTTGTTTACCAGTTTTTTGACAATGGTTACAAACTAGTTTACCTTAACAACCAAACTGCCAACAGTTCCCATTGTTACCAAGGAATTCGTTTTCAGAGATCAGGTTTGTCTGAGGATGTTTCTCAATCAAACTAGTCTGATATTCTAATGGTCTTATAGAAAAATCATATTTTTATATCTAACGCAAAACACCATGTTGAATAGGTAGAGCCTCAAGAGTTGGTAGCTTTAGGGGAAGGATTGCCCTGCTATTCTCTTAAATGAGTCGACTGACAATGTTTAATGTTAAACTGCTTGGGTCTATCCACCATTGCAATTGACCTGTGAATATCGGCAAGGTATGCTTTTTTTAGTATTTCAGGTTCACTGTCCTAATTCAGTCCATATTGTATGTTTCTGCAGGGTTGATGACTTTGGCCTGGGTCTTCTGCTCAAGACCAAACAGATCAAGAGGATGGTGTCCTCCTATGTGGGTGAGAATGCTGAGTTTGAGAGACAGTATCTACAAGGAGAACTAGAAGTGGAGCTGGTACCACAGGTGAGATGTATTTTCTTTAAGAAGATCCGAGACTTGTAGGATATTCTGTACGTAGTATAGGGCCTCAACTCTAAACAGACTTGCTCAGCAAACTAACCTACGAGATTCTTGTATATGTGATGCTAAGCTGCAGCCCATGTGGTGATTTGTGGACTCTAGCTGCAGGCCATAACCACTGGGTTGTGGCTACCAGCCACCACCAAGCATTGATTCTCAGGATAAGGAGAGGAGGATCCCTAAAGGAAATCAAGGTTTTTAAAGCCACCAGCCATCCACGTTAAGAACCCCTCAGAGGTTAGTGGATGTTTGGTTTTCCCATGCTGTTACTTTACAGCAGTAAGGTGAGAGGCCACTCCACGCAGAGGTATCACTACATGGAATGAAGAGACACCTGCTTGTATCTATTAGTTTGCACGGTTTAAACTGCAGCACTATATTTCACACTTCAATCTCAAGATTTTTTTAGAGACTTTCATATGTCACATCTTCACCTCGCCATCTAGTGTCATGTTCTTGTATAAGCACTGATTTATTTATCACTCACCTTTTTGTTTATATATGTAATTTGTTTTGTGACGGAAATCATCTGTTATAATAATGTGAGGAATTTGTTAATTTAGGTTTTTTTGCATCTGCACTGCCACCTAGTGCACATCTCTTGTATTGTTTGCAGCATTATTATTATTTTATATCATTTTGTGATGCCCTGCTCACACTTCATGACTGTAAGGTAAATTTTTTTTTTTTTTTTTTTTTAATTTATTTATTGATGACGGTTGGCATTTAGCGTGCTTTTAAAAAAAAAGTGGTGCAAATTTTAGCTTGCACATGATGGAAGTTGGCAGAGCTTCACCTCATTAGCTAAGCTAAAAGAATTTCCTTGCACAGATTTTTTTAAGTCTTAAGTTTTTTTTTTTTTTTTTTTTTTTTGCACAGGCTTTTAAGTTCTTTAACTGCTGTTGTCACACTGGTTAAGTTATTGCAGCTTGGAGAGGAGCCATTGATGAAGCCATGTGCTCTGTTACAAAGGACACCTGGCTTCTATTCATCACCTTTGCTTTAGCTTGGCAGTTGCTGAGAGCCCTCTACACAGGAAGCAGTGTGCTTGTTTATTGCAGGTTCTATACTAACAGCAATACCTTAGACCTAGAGGAGATGGCTTTTCCGACACTCCCCACAATGGCTGCCTACATCTTTCAGTCGGCTTAAACAGCTGTTTGGGTCCTTTTCTGTGGGGTTCCCAGCTGCCTAAAATATACATTTTCCACCTCCTTAGGCTGACCATACAATATACAATTTTTTTCTTATTCAATTTTCTTTAGATTTGCCTTTAACTATGTAGTGCAAGGGCCTGTCTGATTGCATACAAATTGAAAGGGCTTGGGTTTGACATCATATTGTATGGTTTTAGTAAATCTAAAGGAATGTTGTATAGTGTATGGCTGGACTTGCTCGACCTACCTCACAGGGTGCTTTGACCATACCTGATTGTTTTAAGTATATTTTCTGGCTTTCCAGCTGCTCACAGTGCATTAGTGCTTCCAACCCTATCGCACCAATTCCTCCGCCTTGCTGGAAGCTGTCGTTCTCTGGAAGCCTTATGAAATTTGCTTAACAGAGGCCCAAAGGCTCCTTGCGCTTTAACCCTGTCCATGCTTACTACCCTGAAAGCCTAGAAAATGGGGCTTCACTACGAATCCCTTACCCCTACCAATTTCTCCCCATGCCCCTTTATGGCTCAACCCCTGCCTTCCACATTTTTACACCTTAACTGATCCGGCTGCTTGGGCCAAGTATAAAATTAAGTAGCTGGATCATTTAATTAGGAATCGCGGGTTACTGCCCTTCCCTACGATGTGTTTTTAAGTTCAACCTCCTTACACGTTCTTTTTGGTATCTACAAATTACTTTCAATGCCCAGTTCCCAAGTCGTCAGATTATCGCCACCTTATAATGGCTGCATTATCCAATTTCTCCCCTCCCCCAGGTTTTGCACTTCTGTGTTTCGTGCAGGCTGCATTTGCATGGGCACTGTAGCCCATTAAAATGAATGGGCTGCTGTGCCTGCTTCTCCACAAAAGGTACATGCACATTTTCAAAATAGTGGCTGCAGGGAAATCACATGGCCTTTTTTATTTTATTTTTTTCCACCACACTCTGCAATTTTTACACGTGTGTGCGGTTGCCATTCAGAATGAATGGCAGCCCCGCGTGTTTTCACAGAGCAACTCTTTTCACTGCGGGTGCAGGAATTGCTGCGATTCTCGCAGCCACACGCAGGAGTGTGAACCAAGCCTTAAAGCGGGAGTCCCGCGAAAAAATTTTTTTTTAGATGTCAGCAGCTGCAAATACTGCAGCTGCTGACCTATAAAATAAGGTCACTCACCTGTCGCGGGGTCCAGCGATGTCGGCACCCGAGTCTGAACCGTCCCTCGATCCTCGGGTGCTGCCACCGCCATTCTCAGTGAGGGAATCAGGAAGTGAAGCGTTGCGGCTTTACTTCCCGATTCCCTACTGCGCATGTGCGAGTCGCGCTGCGCTTTCTTAATGGTCCCCGCTATCTCCTGGGACCTGTGTCTTTCCCTGGAGACAGCGGGGGAGTGCGGGAGGGGGAGTGACTCCCATGGTAGTCTATTCCCGGAAGTGGATGCAGATACCTGTCTTAGACAGGTATCTGCACCCCCCTGAAAGGTGCCAACTGTGACACCGGAGGGGGGGAGGAATCCGATGAGCGGAAGTTCCACTTTTGGGTGGAACTCTGCTTTAAAGAGGAGCTCCAGGCTCCCCCCACAAAATAGCTGCTGACATTTTTTTTTTTTTTATCTAAGGACACTCTACCTGTCCAGGGATACAGCGATGTCCTCACCCGAGCCAGTTCTTCAATCCGCTTCAGGTGCAGATGCCGGCATCTCAAGTAAGGGAAGCCGGCAGTGAAGCTGATTTCCTAATACAAATCCGCAAGCCATGCTGTGCCTTGTGAATGGTCCCGTAGTCTTCTGGGACTTGTGATGTGTCCCAGAAGACTAAGGGGGGAGGGGGGTACGCGATCTTCCAGCTCACATCGCCGCAATGATCTGACCTGAAGTGGGAGCAAGTACCTGTCAAAACCAGGTGCCCGCTAACCTCATCCCCCACCCAAAAAAGTGCCAAATGTGGCAATGGAGGGGAGGAGGCTGCAAACAAGCAGAACTTCTCCTTTTGGGTGGAGTTCTGCTCTAAGCAGAAGTGGAGAGCCTACCTCCCTGAGCTGGATGATGAAGATTGATCGGAGTTGTAGGAATTCCCTTGTACTCCTTTTTGGTGTCCTTCAGGGATTAACTGACCAAATTTTAAGATGGAGGTGCGCATGTTCTCCTGGAGACTTTACATATGTTTTGGTTGTGCCCAATGATTGTCTCCTATTGACAAAATGTGCTAGCTGTTCTAAATAAGGTGGTGCAGATCCCTATTGTTTTGACACCTAAATTCT